>JAKSXO010000039.1:253201-280701 GCA_024509115.1 Crotalus helleri
CTGTTAACCCCTTGTTTGTTTGCATTGGTAGTTCCTTGATTGGGATATCGTTTATTTCTCAGTGGTTGGTCTAGTGTTAATCTTGGTGTTAACCTCTACTCATCTAGGTGCTGATTGCTAGTGAGGACTGCTTTGGTCTTTTGGTTTCCTTTTTGGCTTTTTGAGTGGTGGTGTAGATGTTGTTTATCTCTGTGTGCCTGTCGATGGCAGATTTGTCTAAGTGTCAGTCTTCCAGGAAATTCTCTGGTGGTTTTGGACTTGGCTTGATCTAGAATGCTCACAGTTTCCCACTTGAAAATATGGTTGAGCCTATCCCTGTATTGTGAAATTAAGAAATTTTCATTGTGTCTTCCGACTGCTAGTGTTTATGAATGCACTCTGCTAGCAGAACTAGTCAGCTATGAGGTGATAAGGGATGGAGAAATATTGTAAGGACCCACCCCACTTTGCATTTTAAGAAGACAGAACTCTTGGAATAGTTCTTCCAACAGGCATCCTTTATTAAGAGAAAATGGTTGCAGGTGTTCTAGACAGGACTTGGGGTCCAAGCTCTCCCATTCAAGGTTTTAAGGGGTTTCCCAGTAGCCCCACCCAATCACCCCCTTCTTCCAGCGACAGTCTCGGGCATTACACTCCCACCCCCTTTTCCTTACTGCCGGCTGGAGGGAGACTTCAGAGAGGAGTACATGAAAGGTAATAGCCCCATTGTTATGGTTAGTCCTTTTGGTGATATCCCCATCCAGTCCCTTTGAAGTGTACTGAAGGAAGTGAGGGCCATAAAGCCCCTTTGTTCACCCCCCTTCCCTTCACCGTATGGCAGAATCCAGAGAAGGCAGGAATGGGGTTTTCTTTAGTTGATAACTAGAGATGAAATATAATTGGATTCTGACAAATATCCTAGAGGGAAGGTATAAAAAGCTAGTTTAGCTCCTCAAAACCTACTATGGGCCATGGTGGTGTATAAGCATCTTGATATCATGCAATGCCTATGATATCATAAACCCTACTCTGTAGATGCTCACAGCCTAAATAATTGGCTCCTCTCCGGCCGTGAATTGATCCACCCATCCATGCAATCATGAAATAGTCCCTGCTTGTTCTTAATCCACAGAGCTTTTTCATAATTTGTCACACTCATTTGTCCCCATAATTAAATCACAAATATTATCTTTGGGGGGGAGAATGAAATTTCTGAATACATTTTTTATTGAAAATCAAACCGATTTACCTGTTCCAAGCTATTAACTCCCAAATGCCATTTTAAAGTTTAAAGCAAATTGTTTTCAGCTCCTTGTTTTTGCTGATGGAGATGCCTGATTTTTATATTCCATTTTTTTAAAAAAATGCATTTTTACCACCCTAAACCATACTACAGAAAGTGTACTAATGAAGAAGACAATATATTACATTACAGAAAGAAATTTGCTGAAGAATATTGGTTTCCCAGATACCGTATTTTTGTTATTCTTTCGTGTCTCTTTTCCTCTCCCAGTTTAGGTAGAAATCTTAATAAGGAAAGCCAGAGCATAAAGGAATCCGTGATTTAATTGGAATTGATCGAAAGCACAATGTTATCACAACTTGTCATCGTAGAAATGGGACCAGGAGCAATGTTATGCAGCCTGCGTGATTAAACGCTCTGTTATGTTGTGTTTATTAACATGATTCAATGGAACACAAAGGCAAATGTTGAACAAATGCGTGCACGCTCGCTCCATCATGCTTATATGAAAACAGAGCATCTTCTTCCGAGGATCCATCTGAGCAGTTAGTATGATTCAAAGAAACTCGCCGGTTTAAACGGTATGGAATCCAGCAAGGAAAGAAAAGCAGCACTGCATTGCAAATTTTGTGTGATCGATGACCTGACAGATGTGAGGTCCTTGGTGCTCTTGGAGCTTGGAGGTTTTCTTGCAGATGTTTCATGACCCAACTAGGTAACACCATTAGTGCTAGAAGGGAGAGAGGTTTTGCTCTCTGTTGATGTAAAAGGGGTCTTGAACCACAATGAATACTTCCACCAATACTGACAGGGCAAGCTACTTGTATATAAACAGACTTCAAACCCCACATTCTCTTCTAGCATTGATGATGTTACTAGTTGGGTCACGAAACATTTGGCAGAAAACAACCAAGTTCAGATGGCACCATGGACCTCAGAGCCCTTCTCCTTTCTCCTTCTCCACCTCCACACAAACCCCACATTCTCTTCTAGCACTGATGACGTTGCCTAGCTGGGTCACAAAACATCTGGCAGAAAACAACCAAGTTCAGAAGGCACCGTGGGCCCCACAGTTCAACCCTGAGTTTCAAATATTTTGTTTTATTGGACCTGGCAGATGCTTAGAAGAGGTAGGTTAAGGTAGGAGATGAATAGGTTGCACGTGAGATCTTCTGAACCAACTTTGAGTGCATTTGAGATGATCAAGGTAGATCTACAGAGGCTTCCCCTGTCAGGACAGAAAACATGCTCTTCTCGATCTGATCAACCACTTCTTCAGTCCACTCCCATCTGTCCCATGGCAGCTTGTAGGAGGTGACCAGGCTGAGCCCGAGGGGGGGGGTCACACACCTCCTCAGTCTGAGTTCCTTTGAACCCGCAGGAGAGCTAAGTCCAGCCATCTTGAATCCCTTTCTGTTCTTAATTCCTGCTAATTTCTCTTGACTGCTAGTAGTTCAGATTCCTGTAGAGAGCTTAAGCTTGCAATACATTTTTATACTCATCTGAACTGCCAGAATCTCCTGACACAGCGACTAGGTATCCCAAGAAAGTCACCATAGGGTGTCAAAAATGCTATCGTTCCCCTCCCCAGCAAGAGACTCATTTTCCTTGAAAAGACTTTCACATTTCTTCTTGAAAGAGTTCCAGACAAGTGTCAACCAGTTGCTGGAATTGGGTCTGTCTAGTTTAATGAAGAGAAGGACGAGGGGGGGACAGGACAGCAGTCTTCCAATATCTCAGGGGGCTGCCATAAAGAAGAGGGAGTCAAGCTATTCTCCAAAGTGCCAGGAGGCAGGACAAGAAGCAACGGATGGAAACTGATCAAGGAGAGAAGCAACCTGGAACTAAGGAGAAATTTCCTGACAGTTACAACAATTAACCAGTAGACTCCTTGCCTCCAGAAGCTGTGAATGCTCCAACACTGGAAGTTTTTAAGAAGAGACTGGACAGCCATTTGTCTGAAATGGTATAGGGTTTCCTGCCTGAGCAGGAGGTTGGACTAGATGACCTCCAAGGTCCCTTCCAACTTATTATTATTATTATTATTATTATTATTATTATTATTATTATTATTATTATTATTATTATTATTATTATTATTATTATTATTATTATTATTATTATGGATCATCGCACAGTCAGCCAGATGTTGAGACTGGATTTGGCATTTTGTCTACCTATCGAGTCCTTACCCAGGACCTGGGATAGGCAGATGTGGATGTTTGATGTATTACAGATATCGTCGCAGGATGGAAGCAGTGCCTAGTAAGGCCGCCTTTTGCAACTGACTAATAGCGAATTTGTCAATGCCAATGGTGTTCAAGTGGTGCTCCAGTTGTTTTGGGATTGCACTTAAGGAGCCTATGACTATTGGTACTACCCTTGCTTGCTTTTGCCACAGTCTTTCTATTTCTATCTGTAGGTCTTTGTATTTTGTTATCTCTCCAGTTCTTTCTCGTCTATTCTGCTGTCTCCAGGCACTGCCACGTCCACAATCAGACTTTTTTGTCTTTCTTATCGACAATTGTTAAGTCTGGGGTTATGTTGCAGGTGCTTGTCTGTTGAATTCTGAAGTCCCAGAGCAATTTAATTTTATCATTTTCTATGACTTTCTCTATTTTACGATCCCACCAATTTTTGCTTACAGGCAAATGATATTTTTGGCAGATCTTCCAATGCACCATTGTTGCTACTTTGTCATGCCGCTGCTTGTAGTCAGTCTGTGCAATCTTCTTGCAACAGCTTACCAGGTGGTCCACTGTTTCTTCAGCTTCTTTGCATAGGTGGCACTTACTGTCTGTTGCTGTTTTCTCAATTTTGACTTTATATGCATTTGTCCTTAAGGCTTGGTCTTGTGCAGCCAGAATTAGTCCCTCGGTCTCTTCTTCAATTTTCCTGCTCTTAGCCATTGCCAGGTCTTGTTATTGAGCTTTCCCAGCTATTTTTTTTAATGTATTGGCCATGTAGTGCTTTGTCTTCCCATGCCTCTATTCTGTTCTTCATTTGGTCTTTCTTGTAGGCCAGTTTGGTCTCTCCAGTAGTTAGTAAGCCTTCCTGGTATACTAATTTCAGTGCATCTTCATCATTGTTCTTCAGATATTCTTCCAAAGCCATTTTTTCTTCTTCAACCATCTGATGTACTTGTAGCATTCCACGCCCACCTATTTGCCTTGGTAGATGAAGTATTATTATTATTATTATTATTATTATTATTATTATTATTATTATTATTATTATTCCATAATGTGAAAATCCCCCCAATTATTCCTTCGTTAGGTCTCCTTCCAGTTTGTGTAAAAACCTTTTGGTGTGCTAAATAAGGGGGGGGGGATGCTTAGCTGTCCTCCAAGGAACCATCGTACAAAGCTGAGGGGTAGACTAAGCAACAAGGCATCCTACACTGTTTCATCATAAATGTGATGTGAAAAGACTCCGGAAAGCTTATCAGATAATAACATCCAGGATGAAATTCCTCATGCTTCTCATTTTTTTCTGGGTCACCTTATCAGTGCTTTTTTCACTGCTGACCTCCTGGGAATATATTCCTTTTAGAGATGCTGGGGAGTTTCAGCCTAACATGGTTAAGAAACGTGACTGTTTTTTTTTTTTTTTTATTTCTCCAGCAAAACCAGGAAACTCGTTGGCTAATCTATGGATTCACAAGACCACCAAGGCGCGTTCGGTTGTACAAAATACCACTCAAAATCAACATCCAGCTTTGCTGATCTAAATAACTCTTTTTTAATTTGGAAAGAAAAAAAAAACCCAATTCCTTTGTTTTTGTTCACAGCCTGCTAGAGATCAACGTTTTTTTTCATCTAAGGTGGGGTGACAGATCGACTAACTTCAGGTTGCTCAAAATTCAGCCCTTACATTTTAGACGCAATGGCTTAGGGGAGGGGTGTCTAACTTTAGCAACCTTAAGACCGGTGGACTTCAGCTCTCAGAATTCCCCAACTAGTCATGCTGGCTGGGAATTCTGGGGTTGAAGTCCACAAACTGGGGGATTCTGGGAGTTAAAGTCCACAGGTCTTAAAGTTGACAAAGTTGGGCACCCCTGGCTTAGAGTATAATCTGGAACTTCAAAGTATCTTGTAGATCCTCCATCAAGGCTCCCACTGATCTCAGAACCCATCATCCTTCACTCAGCGCGCTTGATGGTCATACTGAGGGAGAAAGAAGGGTCTGAAGTCCTGCCCAACTGAAGGCCATCCTCGCCCACACCCGGATCCATTTCATCTGCTCCTTTCTTGCTACCGCAACTCAAGGTCTGAGCAAACCTCCCAAATGCGCTCTATTCTCTCTCTCTCTCTCTCTCTCTCTCTCTCTCTCTCTCTCTCTCTCTCACACACACACACACCCACACACACACACACACACACACACAAACACTCTCTCACTCACTCTCTCTCTCACTCTTTCTCTCTTACTCTCCCTCTTTCTCTTTCTCTCTCTCTCTCTCACTCTCTCTCTCTCACTCTTTCTCTCTTACTCTTTCTCTCTTACTCTCTCTTACTCTCTTTCCCTCTTTTTTTCTTACTCTCTTTCTCTCTCTCTCTCTCTCTCACACACACACACACGCTCTCTCTCTCACTCTTTCTCTCTTACTCTCTTTCCCTCTTTCTCTTTCTCTCTTTCTCTCTCTCTCTCTCACACACACACACACACTCTCTCTCTCTCACTCTTTCTCTCTTACTCTTTCCCTCTTTCTCTCTTACTCTCCCTCTTCTCTTTCTCTCTCTCTCTCTCCCTCACTCTCACTCTCTCTCTTTCTCTCTTACTCTTTCTCTCTTACTCTCTCTTACTCTCTTTCCCTCTTTTTTCTTACTCTCTTTCTCTCTCTCTCTCTCTCTCTCTCTCTCTCTCTCTCTCTCTCCCTCCCTCTCTGTCTGTCTTTTGTGCCCCTGACACCGACAGCCAGATTTCTGCACTCTCCAGAGCTTGCTGAAAATATTGTGCGTGTTTCTTTGCGCCACATAAAAAGTGTGCCTGATGGTAGGAAAAGACAAATCCGCCCCAGGTGAATTGGAACCAGTCGAGCATGTGCAACGGGTAGCTCTCTCTGCAGCGAGGAAATGTCCTCACTCTGGGAAGAGGGCCTGAATTATGCCTACCACACAGGGGCGGGCTTTCAATCCCTTCCCCAAACGCAGCGAGTTAAAATTCCACGCAGAAGGGGTGCAAAGCTGCAGCTCTCATTCCCAGCCCCACGAGATCTACCACCCTTGCTCTCTCCGCTCTGCTCCCCTCAGTTTAATAAAGGGCTTTATTGCACAGGTGGCTAATTAAATGCTGGCTTATTAGAAACATGTTTTGTTTGAGGTTTAACAGCTCCATCAGGTGCAGCCGCCGCTGCTGCTGCTGCTGCTGCTGCTGCAGTGGTACTAAATATAAATAGGACTTCAGTTGCGGCACTGAGGACGGAGCCTTAAAGGGCCAGAAGAGGACCATCTCGCTGCAGGAAGGGGAGGACGGGGCCAGACGCAGGCAGAGGTTGACCCTAGAACAGTGGTTCTCAACCTTTTTAATGCCGCGACCCCCAACCGGTCGTAAGTCGAGGACTACTCAACCGATCGTAAGTCGAGGACTATTCAACTGGTGCAGCACCGTTTGCAGAATGGGACTTTTGGCGGGCTCAGCAGGGCAGAGACAGCCTGGACAATTCCTATTGGCTTTTGAAAGCCAATAGAATTAGACTCTATTCAAGAGAGTCTATTCGATTGGCTTTCAAAAGCCAATAGAATAAAAGGGAGGAGCACAGCCAAGAAAAAGGGGAAAACAAAATGGCGGACTGCGTTGTTTGGCGACCCCCGTGAAATGGTCGTTCGACCCCAAATGGGGTCCTGACCCACAGGTTGAGAACCACTGCCCTAGAATCACGAGCAGTTGTGGTGCAACGGGCAGGGAGGTGTTCTCTGCTTCTGGTTGGGATTATTAGAAACCTTCCGGATTATGAAACGATCTGGTGGGATGAGCTCTTCCTTATTGGCCCTGGGATTGAAAGTAAGTGCCCGGCCACCTGCCTTGATCAGCCCCCTCTTTTGTATGGGGATCAGTGGTCAGTTTAGTCTGTCAGCTGGCCACTGGAAGGGAAACTCTCATAGCTGACGTGCAGAAATAGTTCTTTGGGCCCTGAGTCTGGTGGAGATTTGCGCGAAGGTGAAGAGGGGTGGATGGGTAGGAGCCTCTCCCGGGTCATCTGGGATGACACTGAACTTGATTGGACTACCTCAGATGTCCTTCCTTCCTTCCTTCCTTCCTTCCTTCTTCCTTCCTTCCCTTTCTTTCTTTCTTTCTTTCTTTCTTTCTTTCTTTCTTTTTTCTTCTTTCTCTCCACCCACACCACTTTTCTTTCTTCCCTCTTCCACAGTAACTTCCTTCCTTCTCTTTCTTTCTTTCTTTTTCTTCCTCCCTTCCTTCCTTCCTTCCTCTGCATCCATATCACTTTTCTTTCTTCCCTCTTCCACTGTAACTTCCTTCCTTCCTTCCCTTCCTCCCTCCCTCCTCTCCATCCATACCTCTCTTTTCTTCCCTCTTCCATTGTAACTTACTTACTTATTTACTTACTTTCTCTCCACCCATATTACTTTTCTTTCTTCTGTCTTCTGTCTTCCACTGTAACCCTTCCTACCTTCCTACCTTCCTTCCGTCCTTCCTTCCTTCCGTCCTCCCTCCCTTCCTTTCTTCCTTTCCTTCCTCTCCATCCATACCTCTTTTCTTTCTTCCCTCTTCCACTGTAACTTCTTTCCTTCCTTCTCTCTCTGTCTCCCTCCCTCTTCATCTATGCTGGCTTGAGAATTCTGGAGGTTGAAGTCCACACCATTCTTAAGGTTCTCAAGGTTGAGAAACTCCAACATCCAATTCCCTATTTCTGGGCCATATTTCTCTTTCTTCTTCTTCTCTTTGGATGCTTCTTTACAACCAGAGAGGAACCTCTAACCTCTTTTTCCATCTCTCCCCTCCACCCACCCAAATTCTACCTGCCTCTTCTCCTTTTAACTTTGGATCACAAGCTCTGCTCCGGCTGGTCCCCCTCTGATGATCAGGCACTATTTACACATCCCTTAGTCTGTTTGCTATGATTCCTACCACATGTTTGCTGCTCAGTTGAGTTTATTTAATAATGCAAATGTTGTAGAGCGGAGGAAATGGCAGCTATTAAGAGAGAAAGGAGATTTTTTTTTTCCTTCTTCTAACCAGACCATCACTCAACTCCACAAGGGAGAGTCAAAAATACTGTACTTTGAATTGCTCATGCAGACGCAAAGGAATGGAGTAAATCAAGATCTAATCTCAGGGAATGTTAAAATGAATCCTTTAGTTAGGTTATGGGTGGAAGCATTTCCATTACAGTTAGACCTCAACTTACAACAATTCATTTAGTGACTGTTGAAAGAGTACCGGGTGAGACAGCAGGTGACCTCCCAAGCAAAGGCTTCAGAAGTCAGTGCTGGAGATGTGTTTCAGTGATCCCAATAAATTAATAATAATTATATAGAAATAATAATATATGATTATTAATAGATTGGGAAAATAAAATTCCCACCCACCAGTCCCATCCCTCCCTTTTAATTATCTGAAGAAATTGACCAGTACAAAATTTTCTAGAAAAATGTCAGTGGAGTTCTCTCTTTTTTTTCTCTCTCTCTCTCTCTCCCCCCTTTCTGTCTTCCTCTCTCTCTCTCTCTCTCTCTCTCTCTCTCTCTCTCTTCCTCTTTCTCTTCTCTCTCTCTTTCTCTCTCTCTGGTCTTCCTCTCTCTCTCTCTCTTTCTCTCTTCCTCTTTCTCTCTCTCTCTCTCTCTCTCTCTCTCTCTTCCTCTTTCTCTTCTCTCTCTCTTTCTCTCTCTCTGTCTTCCTCTCTCTCTCTCTCTTTCTTTCTCTCTTCCTCTTTCTCTCTCTCTCTCTCTCACACACACACATATATGCTTCCATTCTCTCTCTCTCTTTCCCCCCCCCCTCTCTCTCTCTCTCTGTCTCTCGGTTTCATTACTGCTGACAAAGATGTCATCTGCTTGGAGTAATTATCCAAACAAGTGGACATTGTGCTGCAAAGGAAAGGGGAAAAAAAGGCAGCTGGAAGATAGAAGGAGGACGTGGCACGGGAAGCCAGCTTCACAAAAACTTCTGTCAAATTCACTAAAGATGTAAGTGGGTCTGACAGCACCAGTGCTAATCGGTGACTCACTCTTTGGATATTCCTGTCATGCCACTGAATGGACGCTGGCGGAGAAGAAGGCCTATCAAGTTGGCAGCTAAGGCTATGGAGATGCTCAGCCTTGTATGGTGGTTTCAGATGCCACCTCCATTCCAGGTATATTGAGAGCTGTGCTGCACACTGAGAGCTTCTGCGCCAGAGATAAATTTCTTGGCCAAATAAAGTACAGTGGTACCTTGGTTTTCCTCATTAATTGGTTCCGGGAGACGTGATAAGTACCAAAAACAATGAGTACTAAAACAATGTTTCCCATAAGGAATAATATAGTGAGTTACAAGGTAGCCGACAAGGACAAGTTCGACTTGTGCATTGAGTACCAAACAAACGATGAGTACTGGGACAAAATTTTCATGTCAAAATGTGTTGAGTACCCAAATATGATGAGTTTCAGAGCAGTTGAGTACCAAGGTATCATTCTATTCTATTCTATTCTATTCTATTCTATTCTATTCTATTCTATTCTATAATTCTATTCTATTCTATAATTCTATTCTATTCTATTCTATTCTATTCTATTCTATTCTATTCTGTAATTCTATTCTATTCTGTAATTCTATTCTATTCTATAATTCTATTCTGTAATTCTGTAATTCTATTCTGTAATTCTATTCTATTCTGATATTCTATTCTGTAATTCCAGACCCGCCTGGGAGAAATTGTAGGAGAAAATTTTCTTCTGGAGAGCTTCTGCAAAAATTCAGCAAAGCCCTTTGTGTCCATGTCTTCTGTTTGGTTTCCTTGTTGAAAGTCTAGAGCTGGTGAGAGCTGCATCATCATCATCATCATCATCATCATCATCATCACAGCAACAACAATTATTATTATAATAATAATAGAGTTGGAAGGGACCTTGGAGGTCTTCTAGTCCAACCCCCTGCTCAGGCAGGAAACCCTATACCATTTCAGACAAATGGCTGTCCAATCTCTTCTTAAAGACTTCCAATGTTGGAGCATTCACAGCTTCTGGAGGCAGGTTGTTCTTGACCATGTTGCTTGACCACCTACACAAGTGAGGCATGATTTCTTCTCGCCTTATTTCCTTGCTTCATTGCATTGGAAGAAGAAGAAAAAATAGGAGCACACACTTCTAGTAAGAGGTTGTCATTCACATGACGAGAAGAGGCTCAGGGGGTTGAATACAGACAGACTGGGGGGAAAAAAGAAGAAGGAGAACGATGGAGAAGACCTGATCAAAGTCTGCGCTGGAAATGCCTCCAAGGGAACAGCAAACTTGAAAGAAGAAGATTATCTGGTATGTCAAGGGATGGCAGGTTGCAGAATGATGGCCTAGAGCAAGATAGAGAAAAGTTGAAGTATTGGAAAGAAAAAAGGGAGAAGAGTCTTACAGCAGAATTACAAAAGAATGGAAGATTCCCCTAGAAGAAGGAGAACCGCAGATTAGACAGCTGATGACATCCCAAGCAAAGTCTTGAGATGTCAGTGCTAGAGATGTGATCCTCAGTAAAGCTCCCAAGATGTGAAGGAATAAGGGCACCATGACCTGTGGAGTTCCCAAACCAACTCGGCCAAGGCTAAAAGGGGGCATGGTAACCCTAAGCATTACCCCCCACACACACCTGGATGGGTTTTGCAGTCACAGAGTGCAACCCACAGGGGAAACGTAGCAAGGCATTGTCTTCTCTAAATCTGCCCTCTAAAAGCACATGGCAAGTAAACATGGAAGGAGATGCTGGGCAAAAATACGGGCCTCCCACCGTAAAAAAATATGAAAGTCAAAACAGTCTACTTCTTTGTCAAAGGACAGAAAACCAACTATGCAACTTGCTTTGTTCTTAGGGGACATGATTGATGCAAAGATGTCCAGCTGCAGAGATGAAGCATTCTTCAACCCTGTAGGAGACCAAAGAAATTAAGTCTCTTTCCTCAATTCCTAGGGAAGGATCATTGCTGTCAAGTGAAGACAATTGTTTAGACATGCCGGTAGCTTCACCTCATAGCAGGAGCGGAGAAGGGGAAGGGAAAGGAGGAGGAGGAGGAGGAGGAGGAGGAGGAGGAGGAGGAGGAGGAGGAGGAGGAGGAGGAAGAGGAAGGCAAACACTTTCAAAAGTTTTGCCCCTCGGAGACAGCAAGCAGAGGTTGTTGAAATCTCACAAAGTTTAGCAAACAGGTACTGTAATTTAGGATGATTTAGAGCAGTGGTTCTCAACCTTTTTAATGCCGCGACCCCCCCAACCGGTCGTAAGTCGAGGACTACTCAACCAGTCGTAAGTCAAGGACTACTCATCCGGTCGTAAGTTGAGGACTACTCACCTAGTGCAGCACCGTTTGCAGAATGGGACTTTTGGCGGGCTCAGCAGGGCAGAGACAGCCTGGACAATTCCTATTGGCTTTGGAAAGCCAATAGAATTAGACTCTATTCAAGAGAATCTATTTTATTGGCTTTCAAAAGCCAATAGAATAAAAGGGAGTAGCACAGCTAAGGAAAAGGGGGGGGGAAAGGGCGGACTGCGTTGTTTGGCAACCCCCGTGAAATGGTCCTTCGACCCCAAATGGGGTCCCGACCCACAGGTTGAGAACCACTGATTTAGAGATAATTTAGGAAACGTAGCCACAGGTCCTATGTGTAATGATTCCCAAAGGCTACTGGTTCCTATTCGAAGGAGACAGCTCTCAGCTTACACTTGGTATAAACCCATTTCTTCCTGATCCTAGTCTCCATACTTCTCGGTATGTTCAGTAGGACATTGTTAAAATAAACAGTTTCATCATCAGGACTCTGGAATGCAAATTTTTAGCTTCACTGGTTCAGAATGACTGGGTTTGAAACAGATCCAATGAGCAGAAAACACCTTCGCGAGTTTTAAATTACCTGCCACCCCCTTTTTCTAGGATATACATCTAGGATAGAAAGACGGTTTGGCTTGGCTCTCCACTTAAAATTCAGAGTATTTAAAAAATAACAAGGAGAAGGAGGGGTGGAAAGGGAGCTGGAAGAAAAGGCAGCAGCTTGTGAATGAAGTATATCTGGCTTGGGGAATTCAGCCTGACATTTCTGTTAGGAGGAAACCTTGATTTGTTTCAGCAGAGAAGTTATGTAAGTGGCACTTTAGCAAAGAGATGCAATAGGTACAAGATCCAGGATCCCAACAGGCCATAGGCAAGAGATTTGGATACTAGGTGAAGGAGGGG
This sequence comes from Crotalus helleri, assembly GCA_024509115.1. NCBI lineage: Eukaryota > Metazoa > Chordata > Lepidosauria > Squamata > Viperidae > Crotalus > Crotalus helleri. Next base: position 265,789 of record JAKSXO010000039.1, read on the forward strand.
CACAGCCTGGGGGGGGGCAGAGTCAAAAGAGGAATTAGCCCAGAGTCTCTACGTTCCCACAAGTGATCCCAGACCAGCCCCTCTTGAATTCTGTTAATTCTTAGTTAATGCCAAAATAGCGCTAACCGTTAGTTGTGTGGACTCCTGAGCGATAAATCAGTTTAATTGAAACTTAACATGTGGGTCTAGCCTTTCATGCCTATACAAGTTTAATGATTTTGTATATGAGTAGCTATAATTTCTGCTGTCTACAGAGATTATTGGAAAGGCCTTTCAGTTCTTTCCTTTCTACATCTTCCTTTGCCTTTCTTCCCTCCCTCCCTCCCTCCCTCCCATTTCCTTCCTTTCTTCCCTTGCTTCTGTTTCCTTCCTTCCTTCCTTTTTCTCTCCCTCCCATTTCCTTCCTTTCTTCCCTCACTTCTGTTTCCTTCCTTCCTTTTTCCCTCCCTCCCTCCCATTCCCTTTCTTTCTTCCCTCCCTCCTGTTTCCTTTTCCTTCCTTCCTTCCTTCCTTCCTTCCTTCCTTCCTTCCTTCCCTCCCTCCTGTTTCCTTCCTTCCTTCCTTTCTTTCCTTCCTTGGACTGGAGGGGCCACAGGCCAAGGTTGCTCCCAGTGACTCAAACCATCTCTGCCCAGCTGCTGGGCTCTTCATCCCGGCAAGCGCAAAGGGGCTGAAACTTTTCCACTGAGCTACCTGCAGCCCTCAAAAATCAATGATTCTGATTAGAGGGAACACTGGGGGAATAGCAATCAGGACGTGAGAGAGGAATAAATTACAACTGTTTCCCTCGGCCCCTTATCGTCCCTAGCCAATCTCGGAGGGATCCTGCACTAAGCATAACGAATGGACAGGTCAGGGAAACAGACTCTGAGCTGAGAGCAGAGGGGAAATGTGCCTCCCTTGGAGGGAGGGAGGGAGGGAGGGAGGGAGGGAGGGAAGGAGGACAAAGAGGGGAAGGAAGGAAGGGAGGGAGGAAGGGAGGGAGGGAGGGAAGGAGGGAGGAAAAGGGAGATGGAAGGAAGGAGGGAGGGAGGGAGGGAGGGAGCGAGAGAGGGAGGAGAAAGGGGGAAGGAAGGAAGGGAGGGAGCGAGGACAAAGGGGGAAGGAAGGAAGGAAGGAAGGAGGGAGGGAGGGAGAGAGAGAGGGAGGACAAAGGGGGAAGGAAGGGAGGGAGGGAGAGAGGGAGGGAGGACAAAGGGGGAAGGAAGGAAGGGAGGGAGCGAGGACAAAGGGGGAAGGAAGGAAGGAAGGAAGGAGGGAGGGAGGGAGGGAGGAAAAGGGAGATGGAAGGAAGGAGGGAGGGAGGAGGGAGGGAGGGAGGGAGGGAGCGAGAGAGGGAGGAGAAAGGGGGAAGGAAGGAAGGGAGGGAGCGAGGACAAAGGGGGAAGGAAGGAAGGAAGGAGGGAGGGAGGGAGGGAGGGAGGGAGAGAGGGAGGACAAAGGGGGAAGGAAGGGAGGGAGGGAGAGAGGAAGGGAGGACAAAGGGGAAGGAAGGAAGGAAGGAAGGAAGGAGGGAGGGAGGGAGGGAGGACAAAGGGGGAAGGAAGGGAAAGAAATAGTTTCCATCTCCAGGACATAAAAAGACATCCTTCATCATCCAAGTCAGGTTTTGGGCACTGCTATCATCCTGGGGCTTCAGGAGGTGTCAAGGTGAGGGCACATAACAATTGAATTTTCCCAACTCAAGGAGAGGCCTGTTGATTGATAACTCCATCACAAGCTGCCATTTCTGAATGTTCCTCAGATGTTGCATTGAAATTCAAATTACACTTCCTCGTCTGCCACTTCGTTAAATGACTAATTGTCAACTTAAAAAAAAACTACATAGAGGAAGAACAAGTGCTTAGGGCTGGCAACTTGGAAGGGTAGGGGTGAGGCAGCACTTCTCCCCACACACAAACACACACTTTTAATAACAGCTCACAGACAACTCTTGGGAGAAGGAACAGTTTCCATACAACAGATGTTTGCTTCACTTTTTTAGCACAATGAGCTAGACACTCCGTGATTTATGACATGCTTACACTGAGATTGGCACAATTCATATTATAGTTATTTCTGAATGAGGCAATTCCTGCTGGGGAGGGAGGGAGAGAAGGAAGGAAGGAAGGAAGGAAGGAAGGAAGGAAGGAAGGAAGGATGGAAGGAGAGACAAAAGGAAGAAAAGAAGGGAGGGAGGGAGGAAGGAAGGAAGGAAGAAGGGGAGACTGAATGGATAGAGGGAGGGATGGAGGGAGGGGAGGGAGGGAGGGAGGGGAGAGAAGGAAGCAAGGAGGGAGGGAGGGAGGGAGAGAGAGGGAGGGAGGGAGGGATGGAGAGGGAGGGAGGGAGGGGGGAGAGAGAGAGAGAAAGAGAGAGAGATGGCCTACCTTGAAGGACATGTCAAAAAGATCACGAGGGCAACTGTGAGCACATGTTTGAAGGCATGACTACTTGTTTACATTCCTTAGGCAGTCAGATTTGTAAAAACAGCATTGTCCAGGCCACCATTTTGACTTTTTTGACATACCTTGAAGGCAACCTGCTTGAAGTCCAGGTAGAGGAAGACTGGGTGATAGTTGGGCTCTTTCACACAACCCTTGTAGCCCAATTCCAGAATGAGTCCATTTCTGGAGTTTGCACAGGGACTGAATCCATGAATCAAACTGCTTTCCCTACATGCTCAGCCACCAGAAATCTAACCCAGGTTAATACTAATAAAGTTTAGCATGTGGCACTAATACCTCTGTTAGGTCTTTGCCTGACCTGGTTCTGTTTGTTGTATGAACACAGCCATGTGCGCATTTTGAAGAGACAATTATTTTTATTTCCAGCACAGCTCAGTTTGATTTATTTTCTGGCCTCTCTCAGCAGTAACTCCTCCTAGTCAAGTGCCAGCTGGGCTGTTACGACAGCCGTAAAAGTCAAAGGCAAACATAAAGCCGCACCTGTCATAATTGGGTTTGATATATATACCCACACAGACACCCCCTCTCCCAAACAGATGGAAAGGCAGAGTGGATCAATCAAAGGGAGAACAATTGGAACACCTTCCCAGCTTGATCAGAACAAGAACTGTCGCCTTCAACACAGCCTCATCTTATTCAAGAGCTAAGATGAGAGTCAATATGGTGCAATGTAGAGTATTGCACTGAAAATGGGTTGAATGCATTAGAACTTTGGAAGAAGGAGGGAAGGGAGGGAGGGAGGGAGGGAAGAAGGAAGGAGGGAGGGAGGGAAAAAGGATGGAAGGAAGGAAGGAAGGATGAAGGGAGGGAGGGAGGGAAGGAGGGATGGAAGAAGGAAGGAAGGGAGGAAGGGAGGGAGGGAGGGAGGGAAGAAGGAAGGAGAGAGAGAGAAGAAGGAGGGAAGGAAGGAAGGGAGGGAGGGAGGGAGGGAGGGAGGGAGGGAGGGAGGGAAGAAGGAAGGGAGGGAAGAAGGAGGGAAGAAAGGAAGGGATGAAGGGAGGGAGGGAGGGAAGAAGGAGGGAAGGGAGGGAGGGAAGGAAGGGAGGGGGGAAGAAGGAGGGAAGGAAAGGAAGGGATGAAGGAAGGGAGGGAGGGAAGAAGGAGGGAGGGAAGGAAGGGAGGGAGGGAGGAAAGAAGGAAGGGAGGGAGGAGGGAGGGAGGGAGGAAAGAAGGAAGGAAGGAAGGAAGGAAGGAAGGAAGGAAGGAAGGAAGGAAGGAAGGAAGGAATTTTTGGCGGTGTCCATTGTGAAGTGTTGTTAAGTTGACTGGGGTTTTGATGGCTGGCTATTAACAATCAACCAGTAAAAAGCCACAGACCCAACCAGGCACCACATAAATACTATGCATAGAACAATCCAAAGCACACATTCTACTAGAGACAAATGCCCCAAGGATGGGATCCAGCAGGAATCCAAAAGCCCGGAAGACTAAATCTTTGGTCCCGGTGACCAGCCCAGATTGGATCCTGCAACATTATTCTGAGAACACATAAATTTGCCTTCATTCATGACAGCATACCCATGTAAGCGAAAGTCCATTCACAATTGTCATCTACGGACAGCAAAATAGAGATAAATTCGGCTGAATTTGGTGGCCCTCCTTAGGCGCAATTTCAGTTGGTTAAATGCCCTGTCCTTTTTTGGGGGGGGAGGAATCAGGAAGAGGGAAATTCAGCCCTCTTCAAATAACACCTTTAGCTTTTAATTAGCAAAGTGACCGATCTTGGCAAGTAATGTTGCCATTTAAAGCACTTGTTATGAAGGAGGAATCCCATCACATGAAACGACATCCATGTTCGGTCTACACATTGTTAATATTTCTCCTTCTTTAAGCAGCTGAACTGCTGGTGCTTTAGCAAACAATGTGATTGCCGAGGGGGTGAAGTGTAATTTGCTGAACCCAAATTACACTTCACTCCTTCTCCATTCCACATTCCAGTTCAGCCATCTCCTTACTACCGGATAGCTTCCAGATCAGATGGCTTTCCCCTAATCCCAAAATGCCAAGATCGTTAGGAAATGAAGTCCAATCCATCTTGAAAATATGTGATGATTGAAATCCGATTTAGGGTGATCGCCAGCTACACCGGAGGGATCAAAATGGAGATATTCATGTTCTAAGATATTGGGCCTACCAGCTTGTTCAGTCTAGCAAGTATTCTACTGATTTAGACTTCATGGGTGTGGGGGGGGGATAGCCAGCCGAGTTGTCTTCCATTTAAAACAAACATAATCCACCCCATATTTACAAAAGAAGCAAGTCAAGGACATGGTTTGGCTGGAAGCTTTTATTCCCCTCAATTTGGGAGGAAGGATTTTTTTATTTTATTTTTATTATTATTATTATTTTGAGGATGGGTGTGACAAAATCTTTGGCCAGTCTGTGGGAAATTACTGCCAGGTTACAGTTGATTGTTACAGAGGTCTTCCGTTTCTCTGTAGCAGAATAGACATTTGTCAGTAATAAAATGGCATTGCCAACAGAAAGCTTAACCTCGTAGATTATCCAATTGCCACAGCTGGCCATTAAGAGGTTGGATGGGAAATCAACCTCTGGACCCACCAGCCTCCATCATCCATCACTTTTAGAGTGGGAAACCTAATCTTTTGTTATGTATTACTCAAGCCACTACCAGGATGATAGCAAACAGAGTGGGGATCAGATCTTATCAGTGGCCCAGTCTCCCCAACTTCAATCAAGAGGATTGGGGAAGATTGGAGGGGAGAGGGGGGTTACATCAAATATGTATTAATTGACTCGGGCAATTGAATTGGAGTTAACTCCAAATAGATTATGTCTTGCATAGAGTTAATCCAACTACTCTATGGTCAGTCATATGGGAACTGCTGATTTGATCTGTCCCTTCTCTTTCCTGACCCAAGTCCTAGAGAAGCTGCAAGCAAAGAAGGCCTCTCTAGGCTCCCATTTTCAATGGCTACTTTTCTCCTCTGTATCCGTGGGGCGAAATAATGGATAAAAAGGATGCTGAATAAGTCATTCATTCATTCATCCATTCATCCATTCATTCTGGATTAGGAGAAAAAGGAAATAGTATTACGGTAGTAAGTAACATCCTTCCAAACTTCCTTTGAAATTAAGGCTTTCATATCACCTCCAGTTAACCACTAGATGGCAACAAAGAAACACAGAGAGCCAATATTTTGCTGCCATCTAGTGGTCATCTCACATTTCACAGCACTAATCTGTAGCGCCTGGGAGGGATATAAAAATGGCTGTTGTAAACATAATTCTACACACTAGGACCGGATTTTCTGGCATAGCAGGAAACTGAACCTGTTTGCAACCAACAGTGGGGCACCCACTGTATGCCTCATTTCTCATGGCTGGCTTGCTTGCTCCCAGCTCAAAGCTTTCTCTGAGTCTTTCAGGTTGACAATACTGACGTTCAAGGGTCCTTTCAAATGATAGCAATGTGATTTGCCAAAATGCAGAACAAGAAAAATGATAAGCTTGGAAAGGCGTCAAACATCTAGATTTACAAATTAAATAATAATCCATACCCATCTTCTATACCCCTCAGAATATCTCCAGAGCACAAGATCTGCTATTTAATTAAGGAGAAAATTAATTCTCCTTAATTAAGGAGAAACTTCCTGACCATGAGAACAATCAACCAGTGGAACAGCTTACCCCCAGAAACCATGGGCGCTCCATCACTGGAGATTTTTAGGAAGAGACTAGACAATCACCTGTCTGAGATGGTATAGGTTCTCCTGCTTGAGCAGGGGGCTGGACTAGAAGACCTCCAAGGTCCCTTTCATCTTTATCATCATCATCATTATTGTTCTGTTCTGTTCTGTTCTATAGTTTTTGACACTTCCCCACCAAAAAAAAAAGAATACCTTTAAAATGTGCCCCCCAATTCTTAAGCGTCCTTCAATTCTTGAGCATCTTCATCCCCAATTTCTCTCTGTGAGGATTAAGATAATATCCTTCTCTCCCTCTTTCTCATCTCTCCCTCTTTACAGAATGACCTCAAATCTCTCTGGAAGATGAATGCTGAGCTTTTTGTTGCTGCTGCTGTTCTTGTTGTTGTTGCTGCAGAGTTTCTCCCCCCTCCCCTTTTTGGGTTGCGTGTGTGTGAAAGTAATACATTGCACAGAAGCGGCCACACACATCCCCTGGAGAATTATAATGAGCGTTTCTCCGGGCTTTAATAGGCAGCCTTTTCTGGCATTCTCCAATTCCAACTAATTCTTCCATTATCCTGTCTTAATGAACAACTGCAGGCTTTTTACTTGCAAGACATTTCGGTCTAGCTTCCCATGAGCTGCTGCCCTCAAATTCACTTTATGGGGCCTCCCCCTCTTCTTTCCCGCCCCTCCCCAACCATCCTCACACACACACCCAGCATGATATAAGGGCCACACTTTCTGCCATATCTAACAACCCAAAAGAAAAACAAAAAACAAGAGAAAGGGCTACGGGATCAAATCTAGCCAGGATGCTTCTCGTGCTTTGCATTGTTCCACAGAAAGACCATGTCTCAGATCTGCCATCTTCAGCTCTGTGCTTTGCTGACATTCTGTCATAAAATTTTAAGGGGTAGGTGGAGAGTAGAGATGAGGTGGAAGGCAGGGGTGATAGTTTGACGGAAAACAGATGTACGAGAACCAGCTTGTTCCTGTCTTCAAGGACACCTAAGCCTGGGAAAAGAATGTAAAATAGCACCAAGTGGCGCCAAGCATCCAAGTTGTTCCCAAAACATCTCAGCGACACATCATTGGATGGGGATGAACCGGTCAAGGGGGAAGGGCTGGAGAAAGAGGGAAAACATGTAATGTTTTACATGGGAATCTCAGATCTAGCCTTGCATTTGCTGCAACCATTAAACCTTAGTAAAAGAACCTATCACTTCAAATGGAGTCGAGGGTCTTTCTTTCCTAGCTGGGGCAGGTCTGACACCATGAATGGACTTCAGACGTTATCTAGTCCATCCTCTGCTAGCATAGAAATTCTGCTAAACCAGCTAGGGGGAATGTTCTTGAAGAGTGACCTTAATCCATGTCAAGCATTGCAAGCAGGTGACTAACAATGTCAGTCCTTGGCATTTAAGCAGGAAAAAAAATGGACCTTAGATGTTGCAAGCTTAAGGCAACATCCCCAAACCATGAAAGGCACATGGTGGTTCTTCCAAGCTGAGTTCTTTTCATGTTTCACGCCTATAGACAGAATCTTGCCAGACTGAGGCATCTACTCAACACGCTGCAAATGTATAGATTTTTTAATATATTCAGCTAGTAGACATGATTAAATCAAACAGAGCTTCATGTTTTCTTGGCTGCTACAAGAAAAGAGACCACAGAAATATATCTGTGCACTCAGCAACAATATTCTTGATGCGTGGCATTTTTTCTTTATATATCCCATTCTTTGAAAACGGTATTCCACAATCCCGATAAAGCTATCACTACAAATCTAGATTTTTGTCACAGCTTATTATGAAATGCAAATTGAAAACGAGGCAAAATGATTCTCTCTCTCTCTCTCTCTCTCTCTCTCTCTCTCTCTCTCTCTCTCTCTCTGCAGCCCACCTCATTTCATCCTAAACAAGAGAGAAGTTAACATTAGAACCATTTTTATTAGTCCATTCCGATACAGTTTAAACAACTCAGGATGGGCTTAAGGAATCACTGATGTAGTTTTAATAGGAGCACCGGTGTAAAGCGCTGATGCTTTTTGACAATGATTAATATGTATTTTGCACCAACGCCATCGTGAAGAATTGTGCCAAAGTTATTTTAAGCAATCCACCATTCTTTTTTTTTTCCTCCTTTATCTTCTGGTGGAGGAAAATAGCCATTTTCAAATTACTCTAAAAGGCATTAACTTGAGGAAGATTCGGCCCAACAGTTTTGACTATCAGTAAATGCCCCCAGTGATAACTTGGTCAATGAGAGGTGCCTTTTCTCTTTCTTTCCTTCTTTCTTTCTTTCTTTTTTTCTTTCTTTCTTTCTTTCTTTCTTTCTTTCTTCCTTCCTTCCTTCCTTCCTTCCTTTCTTTTTTGCAATCAGGAAAAGAATCCTGAACAACCCTGAAATAAACAATCCTGAAATAAAGACAGTCCTCAGCCTACAACAGTTTCATTTAGTGACCGTTTGAAGTGACAACGGCACTGGAAAAAGTGACTTACAACTGTTTTTTTCCACGCTTACGGCCACTGCACCACCCCCGTGATTGCATAAACAAAATTTGGACGCTTGGCAACTGATTCATATTTATGATGGTCTCAGTGTCCCAGGGTCACCTGATTGCCTTTTGCGACCTTTTGACAAGCAAAGTCAACGAGAGATGCCCGATTCACTTAACAACCTTGTTATTAATTTAAGAATGGCAGTGATTCATTTAACAACATCAGCAAGAAAAGTCATGAAATGGGGCAAAAGAAGAGTCTCACTTAGCAACAACAATTGTGGGCTCAGTGGGTGGTCGTTAAGTGGAAGACTAGTTGTAAACAATGGCCTATGTGATGAAGGCTATTATGCCCATGGCATTTTTTATGAGCCAGCAGTGTGCTGCAGCTGCCAAAAAAGCCAACACAGTGCTGGGCTGCATTAACAGAGGGATAGAACCAAGATCACCTGAAGTGTTAATACCACTTTACAATGCCTTGGTAAGGCCACACTTGGAATTACGGCATCCAGATCTGGTCACCATGATGTAAAAAAGATGTTGAGACTCTAGAAAGAGTGCAGAAAAGAGCAACAAAGATGATCAGGGGACTGGAGGCTAAAACATATAAGGAACAGTTGCTGGAATTGGGTATGTCTAGTTTAATAAAGAGAAGGATGACGGGGGACATGATAGCAGCCTTCCAGTATCTCAGGGGCTGCCCCAAAGAAGAGGGAGTCAAGCTCTCCAAAGCACCTGAAGGCAGGACAAGAAGCAACGGATGGAAACTAATCAAGGAGAGAAGCAATCTGGAATTAAGGAGAAATTTCCTGACACTTGGAACAATTGACCAGTGGAACAACCTGCCTCCAGAAGCAGTGAATGCTGTAACACTGGAAGTTTTTAAGAAGAGACTGGACAGCCATTTGTCCGAAATGGTATAGGGTTTCCTGCCTGAGCAGGGGGTTGGACTAGACGACCTCCAAGGTCTTTTCCAACTTTTTTATTATTATTATTATTATGGAACATCGCACAGTCAGCCAGATGTTCAGACTGGATTTGGCATTTTGTCTACCTATCAAGTCCTTACCCAGGACCTGGGATAGGCAGATGTGGATGTTTGATGGTATTACTGGTATCGTCGCAGGATGGAAGCAGTTCCTAGTAAGGCCGCCTTTTGCAATTGACTAATAGCAAATTTGTCAATGCCAATGGTGTTCAAGTGGTGCTCCAGTTGTTTTGGGATTGCACCCAAGGAGCCGATTACTATTGGTACTACCCTTGCTTGCTTTTGCCATAGTCTTTCTATTTCTATTTGTAGGTCTTTGTATTTTGTTATCTTCTCCAGTTGTTTCTTGTCTATTCTGCTGTCTCCAGGCACTGCCACGTCCACTATCCAGACTTTTTTGTCTTTGTTATCGACAATTATTAAGTCTGGGATGTTATGTTGCAGGTGCTTGTCTGTTTGAATTCTGAAGTCCCAGAGCAGTTTAATTTTATCATTTTCTATGACTTTCTCTATTTTATGATCCCACCAGTTTTTGCTTACAGGCAAATGATATTTTTGGTAGATCTTCCAATACACCATTGTTGCTACTTTGTCATGCCGCTGCTTGTAGTCAGTCTGTGCAATCTTCTTGCAACAGCTTACCAGGTGGTCCATTGTTTCTTCAGCTTCTTTGCATAGGCGGCACTTACTGTCTGTTGCTGTCTTCTCAATTTTGACTTTATATGCATTTGTCCTTAAGGCTTGATCGTGTGCAGCCAGAATTAGTCCCTCGGTCTCTTTCTTCATTTTCTTGCTCTTAGCCATTGCCAGGTCTTTTTATTATCTGCTTTCCCAGCTATTTTTTTAATGTATTGGCCATGTAGTGCTTTGTCTTCCCATGCCTCTATTCTGTTCTTCATTTGGTCTTTCTTGAAGGCCAGTTTGGTCTCTCTAGTAGTCAGTAAGCCTTCCTGATATACTAATTTCAGTGCATCTTCATCATTGTTCTTCAGATATTCTTCCAAAGCCATTTTTTTCTTCTTCCATCTGATGTACTTGTAGCATTCCATGCTCACCTATTTGCCTTGGTAGATAAAGTCTGTCAATGTCACTGTGTGGATGAAGGGCATGATTCATTGTCATTATTTTTCTGGTCTTTCTATCCATTGCTTTTAGTTCTGCTTGAGTCCAGTCCACTATTCCAGCTGTGTACCTAATGACTGGGATTGCCCAGGTGTTGATTGCCTTTATGGTATTTCCTCCATTGAGTTTGGACTTTAAGATCTTCTTCACTCTCTTGATGTATTCACCTCTAATCTTTTTCTTGACTTCAGTGTGCTTGATGTTGTCAGCTTGAAGGATACCCAAGTATTTGTAGTAATCATCCTCATCCAGACTCTTAATGTTATTTTCGTGGGGCATCTTGATTCCTTCAGTTTTTACTACTTTTCCTTGTTTGATAGTAAGTGTGGCACATTTGTCCAAGCCAAACTCCATTACAATATCTGACTATATATACGGACAGTGTTGAGCAGCGATTCTATTTCAAATGATGTTTTTCCATACAGCTTCAGATCATCCATGTAAAGGAGATGGGATAGTCTGGTAGATGTTTTTGATGTTGTTGTTGTTGTTATTGTTGTTGTTGTTGTTATTATTATTATTATTATTATTATTATTATTATTATTATTATTATATACTTTTTTCTCGGGGTTCCTTCCTTCCATTCCCTGTGCCAGTTCACTCTTTGCATAGGAGGGAAAACTACAGAGCTCATGAAAATTGACGGCAAAAAAAATAAAAATAAACGAGAGGGAGAAATTGGCGGAGAGCATTCTGTTTAATCGTGGATAAATGCTGAGCTTGGACGTGGGTGATCTGTACTCTTTCTAAATAATATTTTTCGAGAAGCGTGTAGGACGGGCACTTATTACAGAAAAGTATCATGTTTAGGGGGGGAAAGGTTATAAAAGAATTTAAGGAACAGAAAAGGGTGTTTGGGGGGGGGGGATGTTGGGTGAGGTCAAAAGTGATGCCTAGATCAGAACCATTTTTCCAAGCAATTCTTGAATCATGTGTGCGTCTGGCTTTCTAAGAAAAGGACTTGAGTTTTCCAGGTCAGTTTATACAGAAGGGTGTTTAGAAATCTGGACCTCTGCTTACAGCAGGCTCCAGAATCACAACGGAAGATAACAATGGCTTCAGGATACGCCTGGATTGTAGACAGTATATGAAATAGCTGATCTAGGGGTCGGTTTATACTAAGGGGGATTACAAATCTGAACATCTGATTTGGAGAAGGAAAGGAGAAGGTGGAGAGAGAAGGAGAAGGAGGAAGAAGAGGGGGAAGAGAAGAGGGAGAGGAGGAGGAGGAGGAGGAGGAGAAGAAGACGAAGTGGAGGAAGAGGTGGAGAAGGTGGAGGAGAAAGAGAAGAGGTGGAGGAGGAATAGAGAAGGAGAAGAAGTAGAGGAGGAGGAGGAGGAGGAGGAGGAAGAACCACAGCAGCCTCTAGAGTTACAAAGGAAGGTAGTAATGGTGTCATCATATGCATAGATTGTAGAGAGCATATGAAATAGCTGATCTAGAGGTCAGTTTATACCAGGGGTAGGCAACCTTGGCTCTTTTATAACTCATGGACTTCAACCCAGAATTCCTGAGCCAGCCATGCCCAGAGAATTCTGGGAGTTGAAGTCCATGAGTCACAAAAGAGCCAAGGTTGCCTACCCCTGGTTTATACTAAGGATGTTTACAAATCTGAACATCTGATTTGGAAAACGAGAGCATTGGGAGGAGGAGGAGGAGGAGGAGGAGGAGGAGGAGGAGGAGGAGGAGGAGGAGGAGGAGGAGGAACCACAGCAGGCTCCAGAATCACAAAGGCAGGTAATAATGGTGCCATGACATGGCACTATCAAAAATAACATTCACCGTGCTCAGAAGACTTCCCAGCCTTTGCTTCCTTACGGTGTTATAGCTACAGGCTCTGATAATACAGCTGTGGCTATAATTATTCTCTCTTGTTCAAATGTTCTGGTTGTGAATGCCATTTTTATGGACCCCAAGTGGCCGACCCCTGCACAGAAGGAAGATGAAAAGAACAGGGAGGGAGAATTCCAAGTGGTATAGAAATTCAAAGAATGGCAGATTTTCACCTCTCCAGAAAATAACTCAGCAAGGAGAGTCAGTGGCTCAGAAGACAGACTGATTATGGGTGAAGTGGAAGAGGCAGATCCTATTTCTCTTTTGTGTAACTTTTGCATATGTTCATTCAAACATCTGCTCAGTCCTGAGATTCAGTGGTGTCTCTATCAGGAGTGACTTCTAAGTAGATGACTACCTGAATGAGCCAGAGTAGACTGTCTCATACAATTGACCGTCCGTTTGTCTAGCAGTGAAGGCGCCAGCCTACAAGGCAAGAGATGGAGAGTTCTAGTGCTGCCTTAGGCGTGAAAGCCAGCTGAATGACTTTGGGCCAATCACCAGGAGATGGAGAGTTCTAGTGCCACCTTAGGAATGAAAGCCAGTTGGGTGATTTTGGGCCAATCACCAGGAGATGGGGAATTCTAGTCCCATCTTAGGCATGAAAGCCAGCTGGATGACTTTGGACCAATCACCAGGAGATGGGGAGTTCTAGTGCCACCTTAGGCATGAAAGCCAGTTTGGTGATTTTGGGCCAATCACCAGGAGATGGGGAGTTCTAGTCCCATCTTAGGCATGAAAGCCAGCTGGATGACTTTGGGCCGATCACCAGGAGATGGGGAGTTCTAGTGCCACCTTACATATGAAAGCCAGCTGGATGACTTTGGGCCAATCACCAGGAGACGGTGAGTTCTAATCCTGCCTTTGGCACAAGTTTGGGAATAATTTCTGATTATGTAACTTCTGCTTTGTCCCACCACCAATCAGTCCATGTTCACAGGCTCTCAAAGGCACCCACAATGCTTGACAAATACCAAAGAAGGCATCTAAACAGCAACGAAAGTCCTGCCTGGCTGAAAACAAGAATGAAAGACGGAGCTAGCTAAATTTTGGTTTTGCATGCAGGAAAGAGGCCTAACAGCCACCCCTCCTGCTCTTTGCAAGCTACCTTGATCTTTACTTTGTTGTTACTATGGTGACAGCTCAAAAGTACAGAATTGCGTGTCATGGTTTACTGTAAGTGACAATGTTTTATCTCTGTTGCAATGCTGAACACAGATGCTGCCCGTCGAGGCACATCTACAAATCCAAAAATTGTACAAAAGCAGGGAACACTCCACCAGTTCTGCTCTTTTTCTGCTATCTACAGTACCATATGCCAAACGTCAAAGTTTCTCAATCTTACTTACTCTGAGGTTCAAACAAAACTCTGTGACCTAGTTTGGGTAGTTTCTGGCTCAGCCCAGGACCCAATCCTGGTGATCAAGTCATCTTGTTATGGGGTCCTTGGTGCTCTCTGAGCACTGTTGATGTTACCTAGTTGGGTAATAAAAGGTCTCCAAGTTCAGATAGCAACAACGACCCCACAGTCCTCCTTCCCCTTCGCCTCCTCCCCACCTCCTCCTCCACCTCTTCACAAGCCCTACTCCCTTCTAGTTTGATTGTGCTCTTTAATTGTATCATGAAACATCTGCAAGAAAACAACCAAGCTCAGAGAGCACCAAGGACCCCACAGTCTTCTTCCTCCTCCTCCTCCTCCTCCTCCTCCTCCTCCTTCTCCTCTTCACAAACCCTGCCCCCTTCTAGCTCTGATTGTGTTTCCTAATAGTGTCATAAAACGTCTGCAAGAAAACAACCAAGCTCAGAGAGCACCAAGGACCCCACAGTTCAACCTTGGGCTACAAATATTCTCTCCTATGGGCACCATCTTATTAAAAGGACTGGGTGACCAGCAAGGGAGATTCCTGCAGGAACATGGATGCCCGAGGTGGGAAATTTCATTTGGCCTTGAGCCAGGCACAAACCTGGCTGTCCATATCAGTAAGAGGTTTTTCTAATTATTATTTTCAAAAATCCCACCAGAAGAACACCTTAGACTCTGCTAGGTCAAGAAAGAGCGCTGAGTACCTCCCACGCAGGATCCAAAATGCTGGGAGCAACGCTGAGCTGAAGGATCTGGAGGTTCCTCCCCTGATCATTGTGCACGTCCAGGTGAACAAAGCCCCCAAAATGTTCAGATGCACTAACTGAACAGGGACGCATCGATCCACCTATATGAGTTCCCCTCCCTCCACATTTATCCTCCCAGAGAAGGAGCAGATTGTCCCTTAAACCAGAAGAAGACGTTGGCTCCCAAAAAGAAGATCCCTGCACAAGAAACCAATGGATTTGAAATGAGTCTTCCTCGCGAGGCTGCCAAGAGCTGATC